>CM069857.1:80963176-81005676 GCA_036172795.1 Pelodytes ibericus | reverse complement strand
TTTAGATGAAGTGTGTGAGGTATAATAAAAAAAAAATAAAAAAACAAGCAAGAAGCATAGATTCCCAGACGACTACTATACTTGCAATGTCTATATAACCATGTTGCACAGGATTCTTAAAAATAATTCTCGTCTTCTGCTAACCACTTACCTGTAATTTTTGTGGCGGCAAACACCACGAATGTACTTGTTGCTGTGCTGGAGTATGTGACAACACATGGCCACTGCTCCAGGAATCAGAAGTGTTCTATTCAATATGAAAGGAAAGATTTGTGACTGTCTACTTCTAAACACAGAACATATGAACAACAACATAAATTAGAATGCATTAATTATTGGTAAAACTGGCTATTTTGATTATTAAAATGATGTTCAAATACAGATGGTGGGTCCCAATTTTAATCCCTGCCCTTAAAAAGTTGTTATAGCTTATTTTAAAAAGACAAATGTACTCCATCTTGAATATATTCAAAAATGTGTTCGAGGCAAATGTACTCCATCTTATTTGTGAATTTGAATTAAGAAACTGATTTGAAACAAAATAAAACACCATGAGCCACATACATTGGTTTGCCATATAAAATACCTTTGCTGGACTAGATGTTCTTTTCCTCTTGGCAGGACTTGACAGTTCATCTACCTGGCTAGAAGGAATCATGTGTAGTGGCAAGGACTGCT
Source organism: Pelodytes ibericus (assembly GCA_036172795.1). Classification (NCBI taxonomy): domain Eukaryota; kingdom Metazoa; phylum Chordata; class Amphibia; order Anura; family Pelodytidae; genus Pelodytes; species Pelodytes ibericus. Next base: position 81,004,998 of record CM069857.1, on the reverse strand, counting down.
GTGAAATTGGTGTTTGACTGAGGCCTAGTACAGATTCAGCATTCTGATGATGAGGTTTACAGGCCTAAGAATTATAAGAGAGAAAATATGGTTCTATGTGATATGTGCCAGATATCCTACCAAAGGAAAAGGTTTCAGTATATTCTTTGGAAAAAACGAGTGTGGCTCCAGACAGAATGAACTGGTGTTGATTAATGAATACCAGCATAAACAAAAATGAGAAGGAAATTGATGGAGGAATGTGAACTTGCCTTACAATAGCCAACATGATTTTTGCTTGCAAAATAAGGAACATCCACAAAGGTTAATAATTGGTACCCAAGCGGGAGGGGAAATTTGGTTTTATTTAAAATAATCTCCCTATATGTTTATGTGTACAAAATATAAACCAGCTGTCACTCAAATAAAAAAAGAAATAAACTTGATGCTAAATATAGAAAACAACTTTTGAAGCTGGGTATCTGCAGAATAGGCAGCAGAAAAGTTTACAGCATTATACGCAGAGGGCTTCCACACAGAAGAGCCAGGCCTGTGGCATGCTCTGCCGTTTACCAGCCTCTCTTCTTTTTGAAAGGACCTCCTGGGAGATAAAGTGTGATTTTTCACACCTATATGCTGTTTGTCCAGCAGTAAAATTGCTGCACTTCTCTGTTACACTACAATCTTATAACCAGCTTGGATGTTTTACTTATCTATCTGCAGAACATAACTTCTCACCTGCTGTGCTGAGTTCATGGCACCCTGCCTGGAGGTAAGCTCTGCGGGGATTGGTAGGCTCCATGCCTCCTCAATACTAGGAAGCAATTTAGTTTTATTCTGTAGACTACCTTGTGGAAGGTTACACAACTGAGCCTAGGAAAAATTATGTGAGAAGGAAATTTAACACAGGCCTACTTTATTAAGAGCATGTCCACTAAAACTGACCTTTTTTTTTTTTTTATTGTATTTTTTTTTATTTTTTAAACAGAATATATTTAAAATTTGGGAATTTTTAAAAAGGTCCAAATAAAAAGAGGGTTACCAGAATTGAAACCTTTGTGAGAATAAGTTAGATCTGTGAAAAGTTATACTCCTGGCTATTTGAAAAAACGTCATACAAGAGATAGGAACTCCTTATATGACCAAGTAGGTGACAAATTAAAACGCAGACAGAACATAAAAATGTGTGCACGTTAAATATGCAGTAATAGAGTAAATGGGTGAAATGACTTTTTGGAAGGGCCCCTTCCAAAGGGAACCCTTACATTTGCAAGCCATGGAACATAAAGAATGCACATGGAGTATCAAGAAAAAGAAATGCATGGCACATTAAACAGACCAACTTATTTTACATTCTCACCTAAAATTGTATGATATATGGACATGCTAAGTGCATTACTCAACATAAGACGTTTGGACAGTTACCTGTAAGTACTTAATCCGTGCTGCAAGTGCAGAGGTATTACTACAATTTTTGCTCCTTGTTGCATTTAGGTAGCATTTAATAGCATCCTGAGGCTGATTGCAGGATTCATAGAGTGTCCCCAAGTCCATCCAGGCTGCAGCATGTCCATGGTCCAACTGTACAGCACAAATGTAGGCTTGCAGAGCATCCATAGGCTGGTTCTGCTGCTGGTATAGGACACTGTAACACAAACATGGAAAAAGATTTATGATAAAGTCATGAGTTCTATGGCTCTTGACTTATGGTGCCAGGGCCAAGTTTCCCATAAAACTAGGCACTTGCCAGAGTGCACTTCATAGGTATGCATTAAAAGAAGGGCCCAATTGCAATGTTTCTTGTTTAAATAATTATTTTGTTATTTTATGATCTTATTTTTCTTTCATACTGAGAATGACATCAGGAGAAAGGAATTTCACATTCAAAATAATCTGGGACTGTTGGAAGTGGACTAGTGTCTACATAAACTCCACTTGTCTTCTGCATGTACTGGAAACCTAAAAGAACATATGGGATACCTTGTTTTTCTCCTCAGTGAGACTTGGAGTGTTTAAATAACTAACCAAGTATCTAATATGATACTTTATCTCCGCTGGGGTTACATATTGTTAATGCAATTAAACCCTTCACCCCAAATGTGTGTACATATATGTTTATCCCCTAACTGCATCCTGCCAGGATTGTTTTCTTCATTCCCTGCTGGCACATTCTTTATATTCTTGCACTGTGCACAAAATATAAACCAGCTGTCACTCAAGTAAAAAAAGAAATAAACATGATGCTAAAAATTGAAAACAACTTTTCTGTACAACACACAAATTATATATAGCTTTTTTATGGCATAAGAATGGTTTTCTTTAGATACAATAATTTTCATAATATTGTATAATTTACTACAAAAGATTATAAAATATGAGAAAAAAACCAAGAAAAACACTTGCAAACTGTCAAAAAGACCCAGACTAAACAGTTCTGTCCCAAGTTCACATGTGTTTACGTGTTTTTCTGTCGTTTTTTTTGCAAGTTATAGTGCAATAAACACAGTTTTTTGTTTTCTAACCATGTTCTCCTACAGTGACCTTTTGACCCCAATCCTGACCCTAACCATAACCCTATTGTAACTGTAACCCTTAAGCTACCTCTAATGTTAACACTAACCCTAGATATAAGGCTATCAGCCTTTGAATTGTATTGCAGTGTTGCAGACTACCACTAGGGGCAGTCTAGCAACACCCAGGGTGCCTTCATAAGGAAATTTTAGGGTGCTTAATGCCTCCACATCAAGGAATTACAGCAACACCGCCTGAGCGGTTTTAGCAAACACTGATCACCAACACCGTTCATTCCACCATAGGATGGACAAGGTCATTCCCAGTTGCTCTCTTGACAAGTACCTGTGCATTGTCAGAGTAGATCAGCCCACAATGGAGGGGTGGGAATATTACACAGAAAATGTCAGAGAGACAAGATATATTTATGATCTGCAAACTGACACCCAAGGCTCTAAATTTAGTCTTGAATGTACCCTTTAGATACAGTTTGTCATATTGATCCATGAATTACTCTTTCCTCTTTTTATTATGTTTGAAACATATAGTTATTAATAAAGCTTTTCTAGGTTGGAATGCATTTCTCGCCAGTGGAACACACTTCATATGTAAATGCTGATTTGGCATTTAAAAGCACCAGATGTTCTGAGAAGCACAGGGACACATTCTATTCATCCATATACATGCACACTGGCGTGGCTGACTCTACATAGTGGCTAAAAATGTTTTGCAGTGCCACTGGAATACTTGAGACTATTTTAGGACTCCATTGTGGATGTGTCTCATGCACCATCATTTTGCACCTCACCTGCTGAGATTCTGAAAGTCTTATTCTATCAGCAAGGTTCTAACATTATAACATTACTGTTCTATATGTATTCTGGTTTAGTTTTTAAGTTTCTTCTTGATCTGTATGGAAAGTGGTCTTCATTACCTACTGATGTTTGGGAGTTTAATATACACATGGCTTTATTGCACTACTGTATTTTTTTGTACTTTGTCTCCCACATAACACTAAGTGTGTCCATCCTGTAAATACAATATTATCTCAAAGCATCTTGAGGAGTGCTCATGTGGGTATATATTGAATTGATTAGACTAATTTGGGTTGAACAATTGGATTTGTTCCTCTGTCTTAATAGCAGGGAGAAAGGAAACACACGCACACACACAAAAAAAGGAAGTGTTTTGCAAACTTGTGTGCGGAAATTCAGGCCTTACAGAACTTTACTTTATGCATCGGTGTTAACTTCATACTTACCCTATGGAACACCATGTATCAGCACTTGCCTCTGACTTATCAATAGATTGCCTGTAAGATATAAAGGCATCCTGAACTTTTCCGATACTGGAATAGCACCTGCAGGAGGGAAAAAAAGGAAAATCATTCCATGAATTTTTTCTGATAGTTATAGGGCAAGAAACAAAATGTTTTTGTTTCCTACGGTGAAATTTTGACCCCAAACCTGGCCCCAACTCTAATATTAACACTAACCATAACCCTAGAGCTACGGCTAATTTAGCCTTTTCTTGTAGTGAAATGTTGCTGACTCTGCTAAGGGCAGTCTAGCAACAGTGTGACGGAAGTGATAACTTTTGAAGCTCTTGCACACAAGAAGACAACCCTATACTGGAGGAGCATGCTGCTCTCCAATATGGCACCCACATTCCCTCCGTGGAGTGATCACGGGTGCCTTCAGAAAGAAATTTAGGTGATGCTTAATGCCTCAATATCAAGGCTTTACAGCAACAGCGCCTAAATAGCTTGAAAACATTGATCGCGATCACCACCACAGGAGGGACTAGGACTAGATCCGTCCTGTCGGCAACAGAGTTTCTGCCAGGATGGAGATAGTCTGTTCGAGATCAAAGGGGTTAAAGCAACTAAAAAAAAAAGAACTTTCTTTGGCACTGCAAAAACTGATCTGTGTTTTATGTCACCATGGTGATGACTTTTCAACTAAGCAGGGACTCTCTCATGCCAAAGTAGTCCATTTGCAATGCTTTGGAAGTGAGAGTGTAGTCTGCCTGTTGTGCGCTGGAAATAAAGTGTGCCATGATGCCACAAGCATTCCTCAGACATATCACACAAGTAAAAGCATGTGTAAATATCTATATCAGATTTTTTTAAAACTGTGTATGGAGTTTTTTAACATGCACTAGGGTAGAATGGCAGGTAGGAGGGGTTATAGCAGGGCTTGACAAATTTAATTTGATTCTAGGAGCCAGCAAAAATTTTTAGGAGCCAGACAATCACGCAAACATACACGCAATTCATAAACACACACACCCCAACCCACTTCACATATACAACACACACCCCAACCCACTTCACATATATAGCCCCCCCACTTCACATATATACACACACACACCTACTTCACATACACCTTACACATATACACCTCACACACCCCCACCCACTTCACATATACACCCCCCCTCTTCACATACACACCTTACACATATACACCTCACACACCCCCACCCACTTCACATATAGACCCCCCCCCCACTTCACATACACATATACACCACACACCCCCAACCTCTTCACATATACACCCCCCCCCACTTCACATATACACCCCCCCCCCACTTCACATACACATATACACCACACACCCCCAACCTCTTCACATATACACACACCCCACCCACTTCACATATACACACACCCCACCCACTTCACATACACACAAACATATAAACCTCACACATACACAGGTGTTTTTTTCCCCCCCTTTCTTAACTTGTGTGAGTGCTGGGTGTCGTCACTTGACAACCCAGCACTCAGCCGAAAGAGCAATGAAGATCGGCTTCAGCAGGAATGTTCCCCCCTCCCCTGCAATAAGGTAAACTAGCTGGAAGAGGGGACATTCGTGCTGCAGCCGATCTTCATTGCTCTTTCGGCTGAGTGCTGGGTTGTCAAGTGATGACACCGGCATTCACACACGCGTTGCACGAGGGGGGCGGAGCGTTGCAAAAATCCAAAACACACGCATGGCAGCGGCAACGGAGCGCCAGGCTTAATTTCCAGGTCGCCATGGCGACCTGGCGCCCGGGGTTTGTCGAGCCCTGGGTTATAGGAAATCTCCTTTCAGTGATGTCACCTGTAAAGGAGGACTTTTGGTGACTGGCAGAACTCTGCTGCTAAGAAACCCCACGTCCTTTCTATACCTTTTTATTTAAAACAAATAGAACATATACAAACACAAGTAACAGGCAGGTGGGTGGTAGAAAGCATATACAAAATTGGTATGACAATTGGACAATCACAAACTGTATAATACAACATTTAATAAAATGTTTAGAAATGTAGCTTACTGCAGATATATTTATTTTCATTGTATAATATGCCTTACCTTCCAAGGAAATACCATGATTGACCAGAGTTCGGATCTGCCTCAAGAGATTTCTGAAGATACTGAATAGCATAGCTGGCCTTTGTGGTCTTGTCTCCCAACTGATCAACTGTGTGATGCATCCAACCTACAAAAATAAAAGAAATTTGGGAACTCGTTATTGCGCAGATTGGGTACCAAGTGTGGCTATATAAAAAAACTAATATGTAACTTGTAAAATATTTAGATCATCTTTACAGATGTAATCTTTCAACTAAACATAACTTATTTTTTTGACAAAAGTTGGCCTTTTAAACCTTGCTAATCTTCAAAACTTTATGTAAATTTGGAAGATATGCATGTTTTCCCACAAACTATACTACTTAGCAAAAGTATTAAAAAAAAAAAAAAGAAGAGCACTAGAAAAAGAAAATGGGTTAAATAAATTTCTATCATCCATGTCTTTATCTGGAGTCAAAAAGTAGTTATGCTAATTTTTCCATAAAGATTGCTATTCACTATTTTCCAAGTTCGCTTAAATTTAGTTAGATAAATATCATCAGAATCTTTCATCCTAAATGGTACATTAGTCATAGAATTTGCAGCAGTAAAATGTTTTCACAGATCTTATGAATACATCTGGGATGGCTAACCTTTGGCACTGCAGCTGTTGAAGATATTTCCCATGATGCATAACCTGCAATGGCTGGATGAACATTGTGGGAAATGCAGTGCATTGCAACAACAGTGCCAAATTTTCATCATCCCTGATATATGCATTATCAACATCTATTTTATGATCAAACACTGCATGCATGTGGTGTGCAAATACCCTAACACAAGCATGACATGGCTCAATGGTAAGTGGTTACAACTGTAAGAATGAAGACTGGCCATTTATTTTCAGTGCTATATTCAACACAATATATAAAAAAATTGAGTTTCCATAAACTTTTTTTGCTGACAAATAAAATACATATAATATACAGAAACACTCTCTCTGATTTTTTAACATAGTTTTTTTTCATAAAGAAAAACAAAATGGTGATGAACCAATCGCATGTCACTAACAGCATTTTGGCCATTATATATTCTCCCATTTGGCAGGCTAATGAAAAGTATTTCCAAGATAAAGTTTTCATATGAAGTGGACATGAACTTAGTTTTTAGGGAAAACTGTCAAACATGAATGGGATTAACCAGTATAAACTGGTTAAAAAAATGGCACCATACCTAACTGCTGTAAAACAGTTGCTTTTACTTGAGTCGGGAGGTTTTCGGTCTGCAGAAGTTGCTCATATGCTTCCTTTGCAGAGTGGTACTTTCTCTGTTCGATAAAGAATAAAAAGGAGAAAAAATTAAAAGGAACCATAATGAATGTTCAAAATTTGGAGACGTTGGTTTAGACTTTATTGAAAATAATCCCAAACTGCACACATCAGTAAAAGACAACTGATGAAAACATGTATGATTGCACGTTTATGGTTTGTAGTTGAGATGTGTAACAAGTATAATAGAATAGTAAAGCACTAGTTTTATGTTCTTTCTAAAGAGAATCCAAAACGCGGGCAGCATAGGACTAGAAAGACCAAATTGCTGTACGAGGCCTTCAATAGTGGATAATTATTACGCTAAATTTAACTGCACTGACTTTCATTTTCTTTTGTCTCTAATATAAAAAATAAAAAATAAAGTTTCAAAAAATATATAAATTACTTACCTGTGTTTCATACAAGTGAGCAATGTGAAACTGAACTGAAAAATGAAACATGCATTAGTGTCTATTAACAAAACTGTTAGAATACAAACTTTACCAATTTAATATAAACTGAACACAGGCTAAATTGATAGAACGTTTTTGAAGTGAAGAATTGATTAGGTCGAGGGAAATAGAATGTACTTCTCACCATCTACAAATTATAATAACAAATCCGCATGAGATGGACATTAGGCAGCCACATTTAACCTATTATTTAAGCATGGTTCCACAATTGGAAAGTAGTTGAAGATTTGACAAACCCTGGGAGCCAGGGCTTCTAAAATCCCTACTGCCGGCTCCTAACTATTGCTTTATAATGAACTCTATGAAAGTTCTGATATTCTGGATATAACAAGGCTGGCCCCTGAATTGGTCTGTGTAGATACTAAAGGCTACATACATTTGTCAAGGCCTATGTTAGTTGTCCGTCAGAGATTTTATCACAGAACATGTATAAGAGGGCTTGTTATCTAGCATGAATATTAAAATGACAGTATTTCAATGTTACAGAGAAATACTCATTCTGGAAAATTAGAACATTTTGATTTTATACCTAATCTTGACAGAGAGTAGACAACCTTGTACTGGGAGTACAGAACACACCGATACATTAACTCGCTGGGTTTATGCTTCATTTCTTTTGCATATAATGTATATAGAACAGCAGACATTTTTGCATCTAATAAAATTGGAAAGAACCAAGCATCAAATGGTTTCCAAATTAAATTACAACTTTACATAGATGTAAAGCTTGTTGCCCTTTCTGCACACACATTTTGTTCAGAAAGAATTATTAAAATGTAAAGGGGTTGACCAATTAGTTACAAAACGTGTAACTCATCTAGAACCAGTCACCTGCTACAATGCAGGACTCAAACTCATATAGCAATCTGTTCGCAATGTTCATCCAGAGAGCTCTCTTAACGTCTGGTTAATGCAGAAGTTATAGCGAGATCCGGTGGCCCGATAGCTCTTTGGGAATCACGTTTGGCTTTTACCTGTATTATTTTTACTCTGAACATTAATTGTAAAAAAAAAAAAAAAATTTGTTCTACACAGTTTTAAAAGAATTTCAAGCAAATTCATAAATGGGAAAAAAAGCATTTTAAATGTATCTGTGGTCTCCCCAATTCATGACACCACCTGTGGCCCAACATGCAATTAAATTACTTTTCTGTGTAATGTTTATATATTTTTATTCGCGCCTATATAAAAATGGCACTAAAGGAATAATCATAACATAAATAATAGATTTTGGTAAGATGATCTGAGTATTATTTTTCGACTAAAAGTGGAAGGTAGGGTCCCTTCTCTCGGGTGTGTGCTGTAGTATGGCAGATGAGCTTAATTATATTTTGGCCAATTCATGTTAACAAAATCTCTCATTACGTTTATATACACTTGGAGAGCAGTCCATGTTTGTGTTATGTATAGACTATAGTCAACTGGACTGTACTTTCGGCTTGCTCACATTTATATACATATATTTTTTGAGCCTGTGCAAAGCTTAGCACAGAAACATTTTTCTTTTCCTTCCCTGGTTACATATCAATGAACTAAACATTTCAGTTTCTGAGCATTCATTTGTATGTCTAGAATTGCGCATAGCCAGCAATAAATGGCATCGGAAATAACAGGACATGCGTGTCTGCAAAGTCGCATACTGCAGGTTTGTTATGCACAGAGTACCCAAGCTTCTCTATACAGAGGACAAAGACTACCAATACACACACAGAAGACATAAGGATATGTGGATTGTGCCTCTACTTGGGCCCAACAAAATTCTATAGATGCCCATTCTAGCAAAAGATGAGCATCTCCAAGAGACTGCAACAGGCTTGCTTCAAAAGTACTAAAAACATCAAATAATAAATGGATGTTTTTTAAGTGTGAATTTTAATAAATACTTATCACTTCTGTGTGGCCGTTTACTAATAGTTAGGTTATTTTATTTAACAAGCACCATATCAAATATGCCTTACCAGACTAGTTTCGTATTTAATTATAATAGTATATATTAAACTAGTTATGTAAGGCATAGAGTTGTCACCAAAAGCATACTTTTGTCAATAAATTGCTTTAAAAAAGTTAAAATGACACATTTAACATTAGAAGGATGTTATAAGGATGTTTGAGGTCAATTATATAGTTTATTATATACTTACTTTCAGCTTTGGACAAAGTGCATGGATTGCAATCAATCAAAGCCAACTGAAAATGCTAGGGATACAAAATATATATTAAAAAAAGGTTAAGTAAAATAGCAGCTTTCATTTTCCTCACAGCTATAACATAAATTAGTAACAAATTATTATGAATGTCAATACAAACAAGCATCAATAGGATACCATGTATATAAAGGATTTATCTAAAAGACATAGTATTGCATCTGAAACATATAATATTGGATGGTTCCAATACAAGCTTTAGCAACCATACACTTACATCCATCCTGCTTTGTCTCAGCCTTCCAATCAACAAAACCAGTGACACACAAAATGTTAATAGGCTACCATTGTTTGCTATACAGTCTGGCATTTATACCTGCTTATCTTCTCATTGTTTGTGCACTGGTGCAGATACGATTAGGCTGCTTTGGGATGGTTACCATGGCAACGCTACTCTGAGAATTTGAAAATCACTAAATATGATGTAAATAATATCATGAAGTAATGGTAGAACATTATGCAAATGAAACCGCGATGAGACAGAGCACATAGTCTGGCGACATATCAAAATGATTCAAACCCTCAAATGATCCTTATTCACACGACAAAAATTCACACCATATTGGTGGTCACCATTAAGAAAATGAAAAATTATAGACAATGTGTTCCAAATTCTTGCTAGTGCTAAACCAGAAACCTAAAAAGTGTGGGGAAACATGTATAATGTGTTTATATTCAGTTCTTCAAAATGAATCAAATATGATTATCTACCCATAAAACCATGACATTTCAGCAGTATTCTTTAGAATAAAAATAATGCTTTGCAAATACAATCACAAAATATTAATTGAAAAAAAGATCCAAAAGTCACACTGTAAACCCATGGTATGTAATTTATTTCTACAGACATTAGAGGAAAAACAAATGTTCTTAAAAGAAACAATAAGGGAAAAAATAAATCTACAAAAATTGTCAATAGTCTTAAGTAAACTGGCATATGCTCAGAATCTTGATCAAATGTTTAAGAAAACAAAGCAATACACAATCTAGTAATAGACAATTTCCATCAGGATGAAGTACAAAGAAAGGAGAGACACTCACCAGTGCCGAAAATGAGAAAAAGCCTTGTTAATTTCAGTATCTCCTGTCTGCAACAAGCAGAAGCCGCTAGAAAACATCTGCACCTCATACAAATATTGCGGTACTGAAGCTGGCTACTGCTGTGTGAAATGGTTATTATGCAGGAGAGGCCACTGCAGTTCAGAGACGACACACAATACCTCAAGGCAGACAGCAGTCTATAGAAATTCAAATCCAGTGTAAGAGGATTTACCTAGACGATGCTGCACTGAATGTTAACAAGCAACTGAGGACTGGATAAAACAGATGGGAATAATAAAAAAAAAAAAACGAACAGGAGATACTTATACATAGTTGCAATTTAAAATGCAAAATAGTAAAGAGGGTAGAGGGGGGAAAAAACTCTTCATTTTAATAACCATGTCAGTGAATCTGTCAGGGCAACCCAAAAAAAAAAAAAACTTTAAGACATTTGTGCCATTTTTAATATGGATTATTACAACTTCACTGTCACACACTATCATACTTTCATGGATACCAATAAACCCATGTAATAACAATTCTATATGACAGTGTGACACATGGCCAAGCCTTCATTAGGAAGGTCACTAAAACAATTACAATAAACGATTTCAGAAAGTAGCAGTATATTCACAATTGAGATCAGTGGAACGGTTATTCTAGCCTCATAGTTAAAATACAGGGAAAATGCAAACATGTATAAATTTCAGCTAACCTCCAAACTAAATTAGGCTGACCTAGGCTTTTCCTCTGAGGAGTCCTACATTTACGTTAAGGAGCAGCAAAGGGTGCACATAAAAATATCTTGATCAGACCATTATATTGGATGACTGACGTCTACCATATTATGTACAACACACACTTTCTTGGAACACTGGGTCCAACAATGTAGCCGGGTAAAATGCTGTAAAGGTTCAAAAGTACAGAATCCTCCATTCCTTGAACTTACACATTTTACAATGTTAGGAGAAGCTGGTGACCCATATTAGTGGCCCATTTTGAGAAAAGCATGACGCTCACATGAAAAACAATGGATCTGAGTCACAGTAGCATAGACAACAGAGAAAATAACATATCTAAAGTCATAAGTTTACCAAAAAATCAAAACATAAACAAGATGGGCTCCATCTGAGAAGACTTCTGGTCAAACATTTTGTTCCATGGGTATCCATGGCTGATCAACTGCATGTAAGACTCACATCACCAAGGAATATGCCAAGCGTCCAATTGAGTGGTGTAAAGCATGAAACCACAGAACTCTGGAGCAGTGGAAACATGTTTTTTGGAGTAACTAATCACGTTTCACTGTTTGGCAGTCTGATAGGAGAGTCTGGGTTTGGCAGACGTCAGGAGAAAGTTACCTGCCTTACTCCATTGTGTCGACTGTAAAGTTTGGTGGAAGAGGGAAAATGGTATGTGGCTGTTTTTCAGTGTCAGATGAATGAGGAGAAAGATATACATTTTTCCAGAAGGAGAAAAACAAAAACACACTTTTGCTATATTTACAGTCTTTATTAAATATGATTCAATATAAATATTGAATTAAATGTGATTGGATTCACAACTTGTAGTAATAGGCAACTAGTGTTAAGTTAACACAGAGATTGTGGGAGATATTTCCATCCCTTCAATAGAGTATGGGGGTATATCTTCCAGCTGTAATTATGAGCAATTATTTAGATTGTGCCCAAAATACAGTAGAGATATTCTGCTATTAACCCATATAGCTGTCTGTTGATAATGATTGGTGTTAAGCATTGAGTTTCTGGTATATCTTATTTATCTAAATTTATAATGCACCCTGGCTATATTTGCTTTTATTTCAATTATTTTTATTTAGTTACAAGAACAATAGCTAGTTGCACACAAGTGTCTGCCAGAAAGCAATTGTTGTGTAAAGTGAAACCACAAAAACAAAATCTTAAAATCATTTCTTTAAGGAAGAAATTCCCAAAGAATTTGAATTAGTAGATTTGACTTGGGGAATTAGACTATCATATTTACGCAAGCAAATTAGTGTTTGCTACTTGAAGGTTTCCTAATCAAGTCCTCAGGACAGCAACAGTGCAGGTTTACAGATACTTTTACATCTGTAGAGGTCGATTAATAAGAAAATATCTGAGTCACAACATAATCCACGATAAAGCAATACATGCTGATGCAAGGATCTCATTAATACGTTCACTTTTGTGAGCCCTGAGGGCTAGAGGTTGTGAATACAAAATGATCTATACATTGTAAGCAGAATTGCAAGAAAATGCTTAAATTAGGAGAGAAATGTGTTTTAAATGTGTCTGTTGAGCCTCCTGCATATTACATTACCTTGATATGCAAATTACACATTTCCCATTAAAATCAGTTAATTTGTATATCAAGTGATGTCATAAGCCAGGGCTTGACAAATTTAATTTTGTTTTAGGAGCCAGAAAAAAAATCTAGGAGCCAGACAACCACACATACACACATTCCCACAAAAATACACACAATCACACAGCCATGTAAATACATACGCTTGCAGACTCTCACACACTGAGTTCCACTTACATACACAGAAAATCACAGACAGTCCCATAGACAGTTCCACTTACACAGAAAATCACACAGTCCCATAGACAGAGACAGTTACATATGAAAATCAGAGTCACAGACAGACAGTTCCACTTACATACACAGAAAATCACAGACAGTCACAGAGACAGTAACATACACAGAAAATCAGTCACATAGACTGAGACAGTTCCACTTACATACACAGAAAATCACAGAGGCAGACAGAAACAGATGGTCAAAAAGACATACATAGACAGATAGAGTCAGACACATTGACATACAGACCTGAAAAGTCAGCCGTTTTTAAAAAATAAATAAAAAGTAAAATAAAATGTGCGTGTTTCACGGTGTCCCTTTCCCTGCTGCTCTGCTTGATTGCAGGGGAGGGGATCACTTCCATGTCATCTCAGTCTGCCAGGCACAGGCGGGTTGTCACGTGTTTCCCTGAACTCATACTTTGAAGCGCGATGCGCGAGGGGGCAGGGCTGGCAGTCTGTGCAAAACGGAACATGCTGCCTCCTCACGCTGCGCTGTCCACATAACAGAAAACCCCCATGGGTCCCAGAGGTGAGCGGGTGCCAATACCCGGGCGCCAGGTCTAATTTCCGGGTCGACCTGGCGCCCGGGGTTTGTCGAGCCCTGTCATAAGCAGACATTTCTTTCCTAATTTAGGCATTCGCTTGCATTTTTGCCAACACAATGTATATAGATAATTTTCAAACATTTTTATTCTCTACATGCTCAGTAAAACAGGTGTAGGTGATAGAGTCCCTTTAAACTGTTAAATAAACATTTACAAACATCTCAAAAAGCAAATACAAAACAGAGTAAGATTAGTGAGTCCCAATCTCAGCTCAAGAATCTTCACACAAAATCTCTGAAAGGGTCCACTGAGCATCTCACATAAGAGTTAACAAAATAAAAAAGTAAATATCCTTCAAAACAAATGTACTGTAAATAACAGCAGAAAAACATGAGCTAATAGTCAGCAACAAGCCGGACACAAACTATCAAGCTTAGGAATTGCAATAGACCAAAAACAAAATATTACCTTAGCCAGAGCCATAGATAATAATACCAGGTTACAGCCATAACGACTGGACAGCCATAGGTTGAGACTCAGAGAAACACAAAACAGGACACAAGGCATTGCAAACTCAAACACAACAACAAAAGCAGTTCATTTGCATATCAAACTACAGGCGATGTCATAAAAAGGAGACACCACAGACACACTTAAAAAGCATGTTCTCCTAATTTTGCTAACACGTATAGATCAATGTATAGATCATGTTCAATCATTGTGTTTTATCTACATTTACAGCAATACAATATCTAGGTAATACAGCCTCTCTTAACCCCTTCAGGACCAGGGATTTTCTGGGCCAGGGACCAAAGCGATTTTTAAATTTTTAATATTAATTTGTTGAAAAGTAATTTTCCTCTGCCATTTAACGCACGCATACAAGTTATATGTTTTTTTTGTAAAGGACAGTTAGAGCTTTCTTTTGATACCCTACACATAAAAATATTCTATAATTTACTATTAAAAAATACATATAAAAGGGAACATTTTTGGGGGAAAAATGTTTTTCCCCATTATTTTCACAATAATAATCTACATAACTAGTACAACACTAACCCACCTATCCAAACTAATTAACTAACTAAAAAAAAGAAATAAAAATATAGGCTCCCAAACCTCCCAACAAAAGAAAAACATAAGAAAAAAACCCTCTGACCAGTGCGATGACAGCCATAAGAAACACAGAACGGGCATGCAGGGGTTAACTGTAATTAAGTTAATGTTACAATAAAATGTATTTATTAAAAAAAAAAACTTTAAAAATGCAAAAATAAGTTTGTAAAAAAATAAAATAAAATGATGGCCATAAAGTAAGAAGGAAACTGATTACAGTTGCAAACTGATCAGCAAGGAAAGAGGTTTATTTATTTATTTTTTACTTACAGGTCACTCTCCGTGCTTCACTATAAGTGGGCACTTTGACTTTGCCATCTAATTTGCATGTTATCGCGGTGATCACTCGATCACATGCTCGGAAACCCACAGATCAAGTCCTGGACCCGTTTTAGACCAGCTGGCGGTGTGAATAGAGTTAACCCCTCATAAAGTCGCTAGCGCCGCGGCTCTTATGACGAGTTAACTCATCATAAGGTCGCAAAAAGGTTAAACAGTTTGTCCATTCTCTAGATTTAAAGATCACACATGCACAACCCTGCAAGGAAACAAAAACAGTTCAAAATGCAAAAACTGTTGCAACAGAGTACTGCAGTTTCAGCTGAAGCCTTGTACAAGCCTCCATGCTACCATAGCCTTGACCGGTTATCAGTTTCTTTACAAATAGACCTATAAAGCACAACAATTAGAGGTTGGCCCGAAAAAACCCCAAAACAAACAATTTGTTTTACTGCTCGAAATTCACATTCAGCTGAAGTTAAATAATGTTACTGAACACAATGCTTCAACGTGCATTTTACACAATCACAAAAAAAATAATGAAAGAAGAGTAAAATAATGAAAGAAGTGTGAACAGTCATTCGTACGGCATATTTCATTCCTACGTGATGAGTATTGCAAGTTATTAGGAGCATAAAAATTATCTATTGTTGGTACGCACACACACAAAGCTAGTTATAAATTCTGTCCATTTACTCTGACAGAGTTGGCAGGAACCTCTGCTTAGCATTACTAAAATAAGAATTAGGCAATTATGAGGAGGGTGTGAGAAACAAAAGTATGAATAATAGAAATTGGTAAGTGAACTAAAACTATATGTAGTCATTAAATAGTTCCTCTCAGGAATTTACAAAAAGTTAAGCAGCAGCAACATTCAGTAATTATGGCTCCTTGGATGAAAGGATTTGTTATAATAATGCAATCAATGTGCATAAAAGCAGACCGGTTTATGAATAATTTTTACATATATACATTATATTATATAGAGAAAGATTTCACAGGTTGTATGCTTTTGTTTGATACCAAACATGCCCTGCGCAATGTGTTCCTCTCATATAAGACAAGGTTTTTCCCCTCATCTTCCATTCCAGCCTTATCTTATAAACGGACCTCAAATAGAGGTCTGATTAGAAGACTGCGATGTATCAGGCAGCAACAGAGGACTTGGGAGCGTATCGTGCAGACATCCACCGGCTGCCCCCACTAGCCAACAGGTATGGAGGAGCAGCATGGGTAGGTCTGGGGTGGGGGTGGAACAAGCAGCATTGGTGAAGTCTGCAGTAGGTTTGTGGGGGGGGGGGGGGGCGGCGACGGCATAGGCCATGTCTGGGGGGCAGATGCCTGTGTGTGGGGAGGAGGGGGCAGCATTCTCTAAGTTTGCAATGCTGATGGCTTTGAGGGGGATGCGATCGCTAAGTCCGGGGGGCAGATTTTGAAATAAAGAAATGCTTTCTTTTTCTATCACAATTTTTATCAACAAACTGAATATTAAATGAATATTTAAAGTTTTGAGTGTTGTCTTATGTTCGAGCAAATACGGTAATCAGAATGTTGGATCATCTAAACAGTGATTTCTTTTGAACAACAATCTACCACAAGCATGATATATATCAGTAATTATATCCAAGCATTTCTTGTGTTTTTCTCCTATGTTTGGCAACTTGTAATCTGTTCTTCTGTACACAGCCCTGTGAAGCCTTTTGTGAGATTAAGTGCGTAATCAGCTCTGGTCTCTGTTCTCTAATAGGAACTCAGTCTTCTGAGGATAGCTCCGGTAGAACACATATATATATATATATATATATATATATATATATATATATATATATATATATATATATATATAACCAGTCAAGTAAGGTTGTAATACTATAATACTACTGTGTTCGGGGTAACCTTGGTATAAAGTCTTGGTGGGGTCAGCATATTGTGTACGTGGGTGAGAGTGTTGGAGGGATTGCAGGGACTAGCAACGGGTAACCAGGAATCTGGTGCCATTAACCCTTTAACTCCCACACTGTCCACTGCCTCGATCAGGCCAAAAGCCCATGTTTGTGACAGTATCTTTTATTCCCCTCCAAAATTTATTTGGGTTTCACCACATGCTGCAAATTCCACATACACCTGTCAGAATGCAAGCAAATAATTTATTCAGTGTCCAGGCCCCTTACAAGTAGATATCATTTTTTTGTGATACAATGCATACCTCTCAACAGTCCCACGTTCCGCGGGACAGTCCTGATTTGGGAGGTACATCTCACTGTAATCTACCTCTGTCCTGTTTTTCAGTACAGAGGTAGAGCTGAGAGGGACAGCAGGAATCAGAACCGCAATCTCGCCCCCTCCCTGACTCAGCCCCCGATAGTTTTTCATAAAGTAAGCTAGAATTCTCATTTGGCAAGCTGCTCCATTTGAGCTCACTGAAATGACTGAAAATTATATATACATTGTGTTAGAAAAACTGCAAACAAATGTCTGTGGGATCTCCTGCTTGTTACATCACCTGTGGCTTGATTTGCAAATGCATTGGTTTTCAATGGGTAATTTGCATATCAAGCCACAGCTGACATCAGCAGGACATGCCACAGACACATTTATAAACACATTTTTCTCTTATTATAGGCAGTTGCTTGTATTTCTGCTAAAATAATATATAGATACATTTTCAATTTATTCTCTACATTCACAGAATAAACAATGGTTAGGTGATAGTCCCTTTACATACAGTTTACTTTACAATTATTTTTGGTATCAGGACATGTATTGCTTTAGCCCTTGGACAAGTAGATTTAAAAAAAAAAAAAATTTCCACACCCTTGATTAAGGATACTCGGGGTAAGAAGAAGGATGGGTGTGAAGACAGCCAGAAATGTTTTTCACAGCAGAGTACATGCAAGGACATCCAGCATTACTATACAAAGCATGTTAAACACTTTAACTGTACAAATATAGCACAAAATATAAAAACAGGGTACAACCTCAATCCATAAGGTTAAAGACATTCAGTCAATACAAAACAGCCTCCAGCTCACCCTTAAATGGGGCTGTGGGCTGCCCAAGCAAGGATGGACGCATAGGTAAAGAGTATAGATCATATAAAATAATTATAATAACTTTTAAAATATCCAATATCACAAGAAATAAAGTGCCACCACAAAACATGTGTAACAGAACAAAGGTGCACTACCAAAACAAAATATATATTATCCTCATCAGGGCAGAAAAAAAATAACGGAGTAATTAAATACAATTAAAAGCCAAAAAAACAGCTGTGCATGCTGCTACCAGAGTACCTCCTTTAGAGGACTAAAACTTGTATCATTTAGAGGTCTATTGTTTTGTCAGCAAAAAGACATACTTTGCCAACAAGACCTTCTGCAATATCGCCAATAAAAATATTAAAGAGAATGGGTCCAAGTACAGATCCCTGAGGTACCCCACTAGTAACAAGACCTTGCATCGAATATACCCCATTGACTACAACCCTCTGTTGCCTGTCACTCAGCCATTGTCTAATCCATTCAACAATATTGAAATCCAAACTTAAAGATTTCAGTTTATTGATAAGCCTTCTATGTGCGACAGTGTCAAAAGCCTTACTGAAATCTAGGTAAGCAATGTCTACTGCACCACCCTGATCTATTATTTTAGTCACCCAATCAAAAAAATCAATAAGATTAGTTTGGCATGATCTCCCTGAAGTAAACCCATGCTGTCTCTGATCTTGAAATCCAAGCAACTTTAGATGTTCAACAATCCTATTCTTTAACAAGGTTTCCATTATTTTCCCCACTTTTTTCACCACTCAGGAGGGATTATGATCTCTACCGTTAGAGATGGAGGGGGGAAGTGGTACAAGAGGCAATCCATATGGACAGGTGTCACACTTGGGGAACAACGGAAGAAAGTAGGACATAAAGAGACCTTTCTCCTGCATCACAATAGTCTTCTATTGTTTTTGTATTAAAGTGGAACAAAAGCCCAAAAACTGCCCATCAAGGAAGGATATCCGCAGAATATGCAAACTACCTCATCCATAAAATGTTTATGAATCAAAACATAAATTGATGAATAAATAAATGAATAGTACTTTATCCATGAGGCATGCACGATCAGCACACAGACGACTGTATGCTTCATACTAAGGACCTATGGGACAGTCTTGATGTAGAAGTGTACCCCTGGTCTGTCGCAAATGTGATGGGGATTAGTACCCCTAATCGGGCAGGGCGTGTTTAAGGACCAAAGGAATGTACTGCCGATAGGTTCGCAGAGGAGGACTGACGCATACTGCAATCTCAGTGCAGTAAGGCTAGGATTTCAACTGCCTAAAGAAGCATCTGACTGGCTGACTGTCAGCCAATCATAGGCCATCTTGGTTCTAGGAAATGCGTTTAATATGGAAGTGGTAAACATATTCATAAACGTCTCCGCTTCATTCCCACAAAATTTTGAAGACCGACAATAAATAAGTAGTACTTATGACAAAAACATTTGGCGCTATAAGCATAGCTTATTCAGATTCCCTTTTTCTTTTATGCATAACTATTACTAAATCTAAATAAATAAATACAAAACCTTACCTTTAAACTTGACTCATAATCAGTGTTCACTTTGAACATAAGTCCAAGACGTAAATGGATTTCCTTGGCGCGACAGAAGCTGGGATCGACATAAAGCACCTCTTGAAATGCTCTAATTGCCCTACAAAGCATAATAAGAAAAATATATTATAGATCATTCATTGCTAGAATCCCTACAAGCAGTGACTGCTCCTTGGCTAATAACCAACTTGTCTATGGTCCATAGAAATAATCAATGTAGAAACCATATATATGGGTGTGAACCAATTACCCGTTAATTAAAAGAAAAGTCTGAGCAATGCTAGTTCTGGACTCGTCTAATTGTTATAAAGAAAAAAGTAATACAAAAAAGGGGGGGGCAGTACTTACCAGTGAAATGCATTGTAATGGAAGTAGACCAAACCAAGGCCATAAAGAAAGGCAGCATTCTGTAAAACAATATAAA
Source organism: Pelodytes ibericus (assembly GCA_036172795.1). NCBI lineage: Eukaryota > Metazoa > Chordata > Amphibia > Anura > Pelodytidae > Pelodytes > Pelodytes ibericus. The sequence goes on along the minus strand of CM069857.1, from coordinate 80,984,580 downwards.
AAAAATTAAAAAAGTCATGTAATCATATAATTCCATAATTTCTAGTTACGTGGACACCCAGATAAGACACCTACTGCAAAGGGGAATATACAGCAGAATGTTGGCTTCTGTTTAAAGAGAGACATGTGATACCACCCACACAAGACTAGAAAAGCAGCGCTTCCATTTAGGGAGCTTAAATTGCATTCAATGTCACTTGTAACTATGTTATAGTTTTACTCTTTCGGATTCTATCATTTCACATTAATGGCTATGGGTGTGACCAAATGTAATTTTTATTTGTGTATCTTCAAATAAATGACCATAATCTGTATTCTCACCAAACCACTGATCTCAATTTGATTCAAAACTGTTAACCAAAGTGTACCTGTCTCCTGAATTGGACAGTCTCAAATTGAATGTATATTAATATATTTGTGTATTTTTTTGTTTATTAATAAAAAAAAAAAAGCTTTATATTAATAAAAGCAATGCCCTTTATTAATTTAGCAGATGCACAAATTTCTGTATCTTCCTTTTGCACAGTTTGTGCAAAAGAGGCACTTAAGATTTATTTATTTAGCATTTGCTTCACAAATAGAAGCAAAAGTTAAAAACCTGGTACCTAAAGTAAACCCAATGTATATCAATGCAGATACGTGCGGGTTTACTCTAAGCTCTACCTCACAGCTGAAACAGAGCTCAGTCAGCATGCATCTGACTGGAGTCTGGTCACCTCGCTCTCCCTTGGTTTCAAATGTCACCAGCAATCGAGGTCTCCTCCGATTGTGGCATGTTAAAACTAAGGTCTCTCACTGCACTAGAAGTGAGACATTGTCGGCAACATCCTTAGCCATCTCATTCTATATTAGAAGCAGGGTGGATAAAAATCAATGATTTTTTTGAAAAAATCAATTTTTTTTATTTAAATCGGATTTTATTGATTTAAATCATATTTTATTTTTAATGAAATGCTTTTTGAGGAAAATATATTACCATCCATAGGTTATTCCATCATGAAAAAAAGAATTTTTTTTTTTAATTATGTAGAATAAGGCTATATATCTTTAATTTATTTGGTAAATAAATTCCATTAATCCATTCACAATGTCATGCTCTTTAGAGGTTTTTGTAAGATTATTGGTAGGCTGGGCTGACAGTCTAAGTTTCTTAAAATATATATATTTTGTTTAGCCAAATTAGTTAACAAACATGGATGTCTGTTTAAGCAAATAACATATGCTGTAATGTTATTGTTTCAGTTGAAGAAATCTATTTAAGTTATTATTAAGGTAATGATTATTTTTCTCCTTCCAAAGTACAACAGAAAAGTTGTCCAAATATGAATGATTAACCTATTAAACTGGGGATAAAAAAACTAATATGAAAAGTTGTTATTCTAAAAATCTTCATCTACTTGCATATTAAAGTTATCCCAGCAAGAATTACTCTTTATGTAGAAAACTATGATTTAAATCAAATCCACCCTGATTAGAAGCAAAAGTGTGGAAAAAAAAAGTTTAGTGGATCTTTAAATTATGGCACAAACTATTAATAAGAAAAAAAGAAGGAAAAAAAACAAACAGTTGCCCTTTTTGGAACCCTCAATCTGTACACTGATGCAGCTACAACATTTTTTCCATATGTTTTTTTGTGTGGGGAAAAAAACATAAGAAGTTTGACTTCTATAAGCAGCATTCTGTCCCATCAGACACCTTAAAAGATATTGCGCATACTTCACCTCCTTTGGCAATGAAGTGCTGCACTGATTTTACCAGCAAGGAGATGACCAGAGTGTATCTACAGATTATTCACATTATAAGGTGGCATCAAGGCAATTATAAGATAAAATAATCAAAGGGAAATAAAAAATACAGACATACACAAATGTTTCTGTAACATGAAATATAGGCTTTGTTCCAAGCTCCATAGATGTTAGGGGAACGGTTACTTTAACAATGATAAATCAAGTTGAATTCAACTGTAATTATTAATTTGTTCTACCAATCCCCATGATTAAAAAAGTACAATACAATGTTTTGTAAACATTTTAGGTCATTCACAAAAAGAGAAATATAAAGATACGGCAAATCTCCAATTCCATAACAATAGTAAAAGTATATATTATAAATAAATATTTTTAAAGCATAAAAAATTTAAACTCAAGTCTAAACAGCAGTTAAAAGAGAATTTTATTTAAAAACAAACAAACAAAAAACAGAGTGCCGGAAAATTTTCCTCAACACACAGTTTTATTCATAGCTTAAATTCAGAGAGCAATGGCTTTTAAATTCAGAGAGAAATGGCGTTTAAATTCAGAAAGCAATGGCTTTAAAGTCTATATTGCTGGGAAGTAACATTGATTGTATTGCATAGATCTCTATGGGGTATAGCTGTACCAGTCTCAAACTAGACTGGCTCTTCAATTGGCTTCTTTGACTACTGATACAGAAAGAAAATCGATTAATCTACATATTCTCATATCTCTAAATTAAGGTGGAATGTCTGAAATGATAATAATCTAACAGTTCTGCAATGGCTTTGATAGTAGTATGAACAGTAATTCCCTCCAATAGGAGGATGTCTGCGCGTACCGTGCAGACATCCTCCGGCGACCCCTGCTAGCCACCAGCGTGATTTGGGCAGCCGGGGTATGTCTGCACGATACGTGCAGACATCCTCCATGCTGCCCGACACGTGCAGACATCCTCCATGCTGCCCGACACTTCCGTCTATTATGACTGACAGTTGTCCGTCACAATAGACTGAAGTGTCGGGCAGCATGGAGGATGTCGGCACATATCGTGCCGACATCCCCCGGCTGCCCCCACTAGCCACCAGGGAGAAGGTTGTTGGGGGGAATACACAGACAATGTTGTGGGGATGGAGGTGGGAGACAGACAGACAAACAAACAACATTGGGGGGAGACAGACAACATTGGGGGGGGGGGGGGAGGAGACAGACAACATTGGGGGAGGGAGGGAGGAGACAGACAGACAACGTCGGGAGAGAGGGAGAGAATGTTGGGGGGAGGGAGGGAGAGACAATGTTGTTGGGAGGCAGACAATGTTGGGGAGACAGACACCATTGGGGGAGGGAGGAACAGCATTAGCACATAAAAGGTAAATAAAAACAAGAAATGCATTTTCTTTATATTATAATTTTTTTTATTAAATATGAAAAATCAATTTACATGTGAATATATAGAAGTTTAACTTTTTTTCCTATAGGGTAGTGTTATATTCAGGTTTTTAGTTTTTTTTCTTAAAGGAATATGCCAAGTTTGGGGGGGGTCGTCTTATATTCGAGCAAATATGGTATATACACACTATATAATGGGTTGTACCCTTATATTCCTAACCTCAAACAGCTTCCTTTATCATGTTTCATGAATGCTGGAGTGATGGGTTACCTTTCTGTTAGCTTTGTGACCCCTAACATGACTTCTACAACATGTATTCTCAGGGCTATGTAATGGATATCTGCATTGCCTATCTATAAAGCACGTTTCCTTCTTTTAAAAAATATGTTTATTAGTTTTGTCACAGATATATAAAAAAAATTCCTTACATTTATACAAATTTTAGATAGTTTTCATTTAATAAGTTATATATTTGGAAGGTTCACAGATCTTACTTCCACGTGCGAAGAATGCTTAACATATATAAATACATTTCATTACAACTGAACACTACTCCATTATATATTCCAATAAATTCATGAACAAAATTATTATCCCCTTATCCCTCCCTCTCCTCGCTCAAAGCCTTAGACCTAGGATTAGGATAAGGTTTAGCAGAAGGGTAAGAGTTGGGGTTAGGATTGGAAACAAAAGGTCACGGTATCAATAGAAGGAAAAAATGCTACTGTCGGTTATTGCCCTATAACTTGCAAAAAACAACAGAAATGCATGTAAACATGGCATATGTTGCAGTAAATAAGAAAGTAGCATTACAAGTAAAGACAAACACTGCAGAAATGATAAAGGCCATGTCACCAAGGGAAAGACACAGCGAAGAAACCATGGCACTAAGGGGTTAAGTAGATACAACAACCTCCTAATAATTATTTTTTTTAAAAGCATGGGTGAGTGTACACATGACTAGTGTTGAGCGAACCCAAACCACACTGTTCAGGTCCGTACCGGACATTACGGTGTCCGTGCCACGAACCCAAACATTTCACTGTATGTCCGTGTTGGAGTTCGAGTTTCGGCTATAAACCGAAAGTCTTTAAACCGAAAGTCATTCGGTTTATAGAATAGCCAATAGCATTACATGTATTCTATAAGTTTATAGAATACCTGTAATGCTATTGGCTATTCTATAAACCGAAAGTCTATAAACCGAACGACATTGGGTTTATAGACTTTCTTTTTATAGAATAGCAATAGCATTACATGTATTCTATAAAACGAAAGTCTATAAACCGAATGTCTTTCGGTTTATGGAATACATGTAATGATATTGCAATTCTATAAACCGAAATAGAGTCCCCATTGATAAGAAAAGGTCAATTGACCTATTCTTACGAATGGGGACTCTATTTCGGTTTATAGAATAGCAATAGCATTACATGTATTACATCTGAGCGCACTTTGAAAAATTAGAATTGTTTTGGGTGCTAAATAGTACATTTGCATCTTGCGGTGCACTTAATATCTGAGAGTCAAATAGAACAGTCCAATACTGTGCTTACAGCGCACTTTGAAAAATGATGGCTACCTCCTCCTCCTCCTCCTCCTCCAGAGCTGCTTCCACCTACACCGCCACGGTCACCGCCTCCTCAACCTATGGGTCACTTAGTATAAACTGAAAGAATACCCTGCACTCCAACCCTCTCTCAAATGGATAATTCTGTTGATCCTACTGGCAGCCATGCTTTAGATTTAGATTTATGTTCTTCCAAAGCTAAAATCAAAGATTCCATCTAGTGCTATTTTATGGCTAAGCTGTATTTTTAATTTGTATGTATTTTATGTTATTTTAAATATTTCCCTATCCACATTTGCTTGCAGGGCACTTGTCCTACTCTTACCCACATTGTACTTCCTTTTGCAGCCCTCTAGCCCTTTCCAGGACTTTTTTAGAGGCATTTTAGTGGCCAAAAGTCTGTGTCCCCATTGACTTCAATGGGGTTCGGGGTCAAGTTCGAGCACGGACCCGGACTTTTTTCCGTAGTTCGGTCGAACCTCTCGAACCCGAACATCCAGGTGTCCACTCAACTCTACACATGACTGTCACGAACACGGGCTATTGGCCCGGCTGAGACAGTGGAAAGAGTGTGGGAGTGAAAGGGTTAATGACACCAGATCCCTGGTTACCTGTTGCTAGTCCCAGCAACCACTAAATTAACCCCTGCAATACCTCCTACACTATTGCCCTAGTACACAATTTGCTGCCACCACCAAGACTTTATATCCGGGCGTCTTCGGTTACCCCAAACACAGTACAATATAGTATCACAACCTTACTCTAATGATCAGACACATATATATTAACCCTCTGGTAACGTGTTCTACCTGAGCTATCCTCAGAAGTGTGAGTTCATATTAGAGAACAAAGACAAGAGCTGATTAAGTAAACATTTAATCCGAAAAAAGGCTTCACAGTGCTGGTACAAAAATACAGAAATACAAAGTACAAGTGCAAAACAGTCCATAAAATAAAATAGGAGAAAACACAAGAAATCCTTACATATAATTACCGATATATATAATCCTTGTGGGAGATTCAGATGGTAAAGTTCTCCATACAGTTGTTAAAAAAAAGAAAATCTCCCTGTGTACAATCCAACATTCTGATTATATAGATCCCTGGTAATTTTCTAAGAGACCAGCCCCCCTGGGTGGATCATAGGGGCTCGGCCTGACAGTTTATGGCCCACTCCATCATACCTGTCCAGGGCACTAGTGTGGATTGTTACCTACAAACACAATAAGCTTACCAATATATGTCATGTACTGTATAACACCATAATATAGTAAGGATCACATTACTTATATTTTTAGGAGTATTTAGACACCAAACATGGATGTTTTAACTGTTTGGAAAGTACTCATTCTTGGTTCTCGTGACAGTAACACATTCCACTGGCCATGTTTGGTACCAAACAAAAGAATAGCACCTGGACAATCTGAATATATATATACACTGGACCCTCACACAATATATACACGTGTTCCCCATATTTCACATTTTCTGGTTGTCCTCTGATTCACCCAATGTCAGAGTACATGCTCCACTACCTTTTACGACCCCAGCTCATGAAGTCCAGCTCTGGTGATGGCTATCAGCTAGTTACACTTTATGGCTTAGGCCTGGTGGTGGATCAAAGCCCACCATACACTCTATTATAACATAAACATAACAAATTATATCAATGCCAACTCATGCTTTGGCATGACACCTCCCCCTTAAGATGGTGGACAGAGGGATTCAGCCACAGGCTGATAAATCTGTCAACCATTAACCCTCTATTACTGATTAGGCCTTGGTAACAGTTTCCTGCTAAGATACAGTATTGCTGTTGGGATACCTATCCTACAGGCTTTACTGATCACAGCATCAACTACTGTATCTGCTTGGACTGAGGATAAGGCCATGCTCTCAGCGTGCTGATTGGCATAGTTGGTCACTTTAGGGAAAAATGATTTCTCTGTGCTGCTGGGTATAGCTGAAGGCCCCATAATATCTGACTGCGGGTCAGACAGCTTGACCCTTCCATTATCACCCCCCTCATCTTCTACAGGTACAGCCCTGGTACACTGCTGACATGTTACCCCTGATCTCATTAGTTTCTCTGTCTGGTTACCATTTTCCTCCCAGAAGAACAAGCTCTGCCTTTTGCATTCCCTATCCAGGGAGCATGTTACAGTAGGAAAATCACATTCTTCCTCCCCCTCACTCTCAGCCATCCCAGTGTCACAGGATTCACACACAGACAAAGCACCACACATTCCTGGTCTATCAAACTTACTTGTTACCAGGGGCTCACCAAAGCCACTCCCTAGCCCGTTTCCACTAGGTTTAGGCATTTGGAAATCATTGTAATCATCACCGTTTACAACACACCCCAACTCACTTTTGCAAGGTATCACTGGTCCAGTTACTGGTAGACATTTATCAGTCCCCAGTCCTCTGCACTCCCCATCCAGGGAATATTTTCCAGAAGGAAGATCCCATTTCTCCTCCCTCTTACCTTCAGGCATCACATTCTCACAGGATTTAGACACAAGCAAATCACCAATCATTTCCGGTCCCTCATCCTTAATTGTTAACAGAGGCTCACCAAACCCTCTTCCTAGCCCTTCTCCACTAGGTTTAGGCATTTGGATTTCATTGTAATCACTTTTTACAACACACCCCATCTCATCTTTGCAAGGCATCACTGGTTCAGTTACAGGAACACATTTATCCATCTCCTTCTCTCCCTCCCAGTGGTCACTTTTCACAAAGTCCCCCAAAGTTTCACATAGTACCTTAGGTAGAGAAGGACTGTCAGTCAGCCCTTCCAGCTCGCAAACAGTGTCCTCTGGAGCATAGTGACAGAGCATCCGGCCCAAATCATTCCCCAACAGAACATTAACAGGGATATCCTCAGAAACCCCAACCTCCCGCAAACCTTTTCCTGCACCCCAATCAAGGTACACACGTGCCATTGGCACAGCAGGGCACACACCTCCAATTCCTTTAATGGACATGGTTCTTCCTGGGATTATGTCCTTTGCATTCAGCACTTCAGGACGTACCAAGGTGAATGAAGCTCCAGAATCTCTCAGCCCCAGGGTCACCCGGTTACCCACAGTCACACTCTGCAGGTTATCCTCTCTTTTTTCCACAGACCCATCCACAAGCAAAACTGATGGTGCCCCTCCCGGGGTGCTCCCACCTCCACGAGCAGGTAGGGGTGCACTCCTAGTAGGGCAAGTCATGCTCAGATGCCCAATCTGGTTGCATCTAAAACAACGGCGGGCCTGTGACTCACTCGACATAGCCCCTGCTACATTGGCAGCCAGTGGTGTTCTCACTGCAGATCTTGTGGTCGGTACTGAACCTCCTGTCCAGGTTGATGTGCCAGTCAGCACAGCTCCACGCCTGGATGCGGGTGCATGGATGTCAGCATAGTCGTCTGCAAGTTCGGCAGCATCCTTAGCATTTTTCGGCTTTCGTTCTAAAATCCACTCTCGTATATTAGGACTCCGTGTCTGTAAGAACTGCTCCAGGACCATTAAGTCATTAACAGCTTCATAGGTAGTAGCTTGTACTCCAGTAACCCATTGCTTGTACGTGGTTTCCAATTGGGAAACATATAGAATGCAGCTGGATGACACACTCTGCTGCATGCTCCTAAACTTTTTCCTGTAAGCCTCAGGAGTAAGGTTAAAAGTTTTTTGCAAGGCCGATTTGATTGCCTCATAATCATTATCAGTCTCTGGGGGAAGGGACACAAACACATCCAAGGCTTTTCCTTTCAGTTGTGGAGTTAAATATCTCCCCCACTGGTCTGAGGGTAGTTGGTGCTGCCTGCATACCTTTTCAAAACTTTGTAGGAATACATCCAAATCAGTCCCCTCTTCCAGGGAGGGAAAATCATCCTTGCGGAGCCTACATATGCTGGAATCTGATGCATTGCTGCTCACTGAGGACTGAACAATGGACTGCAGCTTGGCCATTTCCAGCTCATGTCTCCTTTGCGCCTCTCTTTCTGCAGATTCTCTTTCTCTTTCTGCCATCCTTTCTGCAGATTCTCTTTCTCTTTCTGCCAACCTTTCTGTAGATTCTCTTTCTGCCAACCTTTCTGCAGATTCTCTTTCTGCCAACCTTTCTGCAGATTCTCTTTCTGCCAACCTTTCTGCAGATTCTCTTTCTGCCAACCTTTCTGCAGATTCTCTTTCTGCAGCTTCTCTAGCTGCCAATCTTTCTTGTGCAGCCGTCTGCTGTTGGATCATCACTTGCAGGGCCTCCTGAGGATTTGAAGCCATCAGTTGTCGGAATAAATCCGTTGAGCAAATGTCCATAACACTTTGAGGGGTACAACCACTAGGCATTCCAGTAAGTAGAGCTCCTGCGGAAGTAGGGAGCTCAGTAACCCTTTCAGTGTTAGTCTCTGGCGGGAAAACATGGCTGTCAGCCTCCACAAGGTCAGCAATAAGTTGTTCCTTGTTTTTGCCAAAAGTTGGTAAATCCCTTGCTTGGCACATCAATTCCAGGGCCTCTTTGGGTTGTTTGCGATAGGCCTCCATATCACAAATGGGATAGAGAAAGAAAAACAAGAGATGGGAAGGGGAGAACTGTTTTGCACTTTGTATGTCTTTAAAATCAGCACTGAGCTCGGTCTTTGGAAATTACACCAAAAATATATGCAATTTCTTTTAGTGCTAAGACCTTTACAGGTAAAATCCAGCAAGCACTAAAAATCTCTAAATATATCCCGACGCTGCCAACCAGTTTGTCACGAACACGGGCTATTGGCCCGGCTGAGACAGTGGAAAGAGTGTGGGAGTGAAAGGGTTAATGACACCAGATCCCTGGTTACCTGTTGCTAGTCCCAGCAACCACTAAATTAACCCCTGCAATACCTCCTACACTATTGCCCTAGTACACAATTTGCTGCCACCACCAAGACTTTATATCCGGGCGTCTTCGGTTACCCCAAACACAGTACAATATAGTATCACAACCTTACTCTAATGATCAGACACATATATATTAACCCTCTGGTAACGTGTTCTACCTGAGCTATCCTCAGAAGTGTGAGTTCATATTAGAGAACAAAGACAAGAGCTGATTAAGTAAACATTTAATCCGAAAAAAGGCTTCACAGTGCTGGTACAAAAATACAGAAATACAAAGTACAAGTGCAAAACAGTCCATAAAATAAAATAGGAGAAAACACAAGAAATCCTTACATATAATTACCGATATATATAATCCTTGTGGGAGATTCAGATGGTAAAGTTCTCCATACAGTTGTTAAAAAAAAGAAAATCTCCCTGTGTACAATCCAACATTCTGATTATATAGATCCCTGGTAATTTTCTAAGAGACCAGCCCCCCTGGGTGGATCATAGGGGCTCGGCCTGACAGTTTATGGCCCACTCCATCATACCTGTCCAGGGCACTAGTGTGGATTGTTACCTACAAACACAATAAGCTTACCAATATATGTCATGTACTGTATAACACCATAATATAGTAAGGATCACATTACTTATATTTTTAGGAGTATTTAGACACCAAACATGGATGTTTTAACTGTTTGGAAAGTACTCATTCTTGGTTCTCGTGACAGTAACACATTCCACTGGCCATGTTTGGTACCAAACAAAAGAATAGCACCTGGACAATCTGAATATATATATACACTGGACCCTCACACAATATATACACGTGTTCCCCATATTTCACATTTTCTGGTTGTCCTCTGATTCACCCAATGTCAGAGTACATGCTCCACTACCTTTTACGACCCCAGCTCATGAAGTCCAGCTCTGGTGATGGCTATCAGCTAGTTACACTTTATGGCTTAGGCCTGGTGGTGGATCAAAGCCCACCATACACTCTATTATAACATAAACATAACAAATTATATCAATGCCAACTCATGCTTTGGCATGACAATGACCCTTTCAATTCATAGTACAAATACATTTTGCACACAATCCCACATATACAGTAGGGTGACCAAATCACAACTTTAATCAATGATCCTAACATTAAACGTATATATATCCCAGGGTTGTAACCACCGCATTGGTGGTAGTGTTCTTTTAACAATAGTAAATTAAACTGAATTCAGTTCTAATCAGTTCATTCTACTGGTATTTAATTAGGCATATTTACAAACCATTTGTTGTTACAGCTTACTAAAGCATATAATTTGAAGGACTTTTAACCCTTCTGCACCTAGGATAGCTAGCAAATGACATTACTGCACAGCAGGCTCATGAAATATGTCCGCATCAAATAAATGTTTGATCAGATATAGAAAGACATCTGAAATAAAAACACACTATACTGCAACCAAGTGGCAACAGCTCGCCAAATATTTCTGGCAGTGCCTATGATTTTTGGGGATATTTAATATAGCGCTGTATTAATGCAAAGTGAAAAAGTCTCACTTTAGAGGGTGAAAAGCGGTCTACATCTCGTGCTAGCCAAATTAATAACAGATTTGTTTTAAAGGGATAATTGTGTGCCTTCCCACTACACCTTGGCATAGAACGTCTATGCCAAATGTATAACATTTGTTACCTCTCTAACAACCCATAGGACACGTTTTGTTTGTCTTCCTCAGCTGGTGGTCGTCAGTGCACAAATCCAGCTGAGGAAGACAAAAGAAATGCGCCCTGTGGGGTGTAGTGCAATATAGTTTCTTTTATATTCGATAGTTCAAACCTGGCCAGGTGAACAAACCCAGTTTTTTTTCTAGTAAGTTTTTAGGATTCCCTCTGTGATATATTCTGTTTCTATATGTGGTGTTTTATATGTCTTTTTATGTAAGAGATCATTGTGCCCAGCTAATTGATAAGATATTATAGTGGCACTGAAGATCATTTGTTATATTTTATTAAAAAATGTATTTGTGAGATGTAATAAACATACTTTTATACTATACATATTTGTCATTGGGGTTTGTATAGCGCTGTCTCTTTTATAATAACTGTTCCTTTTCAGTGGTGCAGATCACTGCAGTTTTCTTAAGATTAGCTGCTATTAGGTGGAGTTTGTCTCTCCATGTGATTGGGAGACATCCCTCTACTGTGTGAGTACATATCCTTCCCTTACTATATACACACACATATACATATTGTGGATTTATGATTTATTTTATGGTGGCTCTTTTTTCACATGATTTATATTTTAGTAAAGTAATTATATATAAGCGCTGTGCCTTTATATACTTTTCTCTCTAAAGGCATAACAGTGAAAAACTATAGCAGACAAGGATTTATATATTTGCTGGGAATTTAAAAAAAAAAAAAAAAGGTTCACTACCCATATATGTTTATAAAACATTTTTGTATTGCAAATGGTCAGTATGATAGACAAAACCCAGTGCCAGGTCGAATTAGATCTGGTGGCCGGTTACTGTCATCCACGTGGAGCCCCTTGGCGCTGCCAAATTTTTTCCAGCGCAACGCATGTGGAGAAAGTCTGTGCGTTTTGCACAAAATACGCTCCGGTATCTGTGTGCTTGGTGTCCAATGACATCCCAGCAAGACAAATGAAGATGGTCTGTGCCTGTGTGAGAGGCACAGACCTGGCTGCAGCAGAAATATCCTGAGGTAATGCAGGGGGGGTTGAGACATTAAGAAATGTGCTTTTTCTTTTTTTAAATAATACCGCCTATGTGCCTGTCTGTGCATGTAAGGTGTTCGTCTGAACACCCATCTGGGACATTGAACACGCACCTGTCAACGTCCGCCTGCACATGTGACTGATTGGATGAGTTGTGTGTATGATTACATGATTTGCCATTAAGTGAAATCACCCTCTCTGTGCAAAACAAAGTGATCAAGCAAAATAAAAACAATACTCTCCAGCGAAAATGCAGCTTCCCACAAAATACTCCTTGGACATTCTTAAACAGCAACACAACAAATAAGGGAGCGCAAAAACATGGAAGAGAAAAAAAAAAACAAAGTATCGTAGTGTAACACTGTATGGTGTAACAGGAGGTGCATAGTGGGGTGTATATACACTCACAAACAAATCTTCTTAAAAAGCCGGTCAACAGATAGCACCGATCCTCACGTTCATGGAAAGTTTTCTTTTAATAAATCTTTAAACTGTATCAGTAAAAGAACCAGGTTGGCGAGAGCTGATGATGTCAGCAAGAAAAACTTTTACAAGATTGTATCCAAACAACAAGGAAACCGTACTCATTTCCCCTCAACCATACAGCAAGAAATGAGAGTGGCGTGCCCAGGCAAGAAATGTTTTTGCTGGCTCCTAAAACTAATTTAAATTTGTTGTGCCCTGTATTAAACAATGCCTTTGGTGTTCTAATAGGACGGTTTGGGGAAATGATATCCAAAAACTATGAGATGCAGTGGTTAACTTCAGGAGAACAATTCAATTATACAGTACCATGCATAGAGTGCCTTAACTGGTCACCATATACCACTTAGAGGTCCATAAATATTTTAATGTCAGATATTCTCATATTTCAAGGAAAACCAATATCTGTTGCAGAAGTCCCTCTTGTATCATTTTAAACTTGCTCTTTCCATGAACTCAGACATCTTTGTAAGACTAGAGAGTCAGTTTGCTTATGAAACATGCTCACAAAAGGAAGGAAAAGTGGAATAATCTATGAAGATAATTGTTGTGTCATTATTTTTGTAAAATGCAGCCTCATCTAATTTTTAATGCACTATTTGTTAGAAGCCATTATTAACTTGTATAAACAAGAAGAACAAGACATCAAAATTGGCCTAAACAAATCCACTTTAAAAAACCCCTGAAAACTGCAGGATGACGACAAAGTGTTTTATATATTTGGACAGTGTTTATAATTGAACTCTTTCTATTCTATTCATTGTGTCTCATTCTAATAGGCAATTAATTGTTTAAGCTTACAAGGTCACTTGCCCCATTCTATACACTACGCTCGTATACAAAATTATGAGCAGTAAAGCAGATTTAACCCCTTAGTGACATGACTTTTTTGGCTTGTCCGACGCTTGGTGACATGGGTTGTTTTAACATTTCTGGGGTGTTTGTGTTTTGCTGTAATTTATTTCTGTCTCATTTAGTGTACCCGCACAAACTATATATCGTTTTTATCGTTATAAGAAGGGCTTTCTTTTGATACTATTATTTTGATAATAGCATATAATTTGATGTAAAAAAAAATAAAATATGGCAAAAAAATTGAAAAAAAATTTTTTATGACTTTTATTTGAAAAATCGTATACTCATGTACAAGAGACAACAAAAAAACACTGCTAAAAAGTTTCTAATATATGTCCTGAGTTCAGAAATAGCCCATGTTTTTATGTTTTTGTGCTTCTTTATTCATGTTACAGGGCCAGAACTATAAGTGGTGCATAGCTATTTTAAAATCCTTTCTTTCAAAATTAGCGATAGTGACATTGTAACACTGATTTCTGTACTAAATGACCCCCAACATGTACATATTTTTGAAAACTAGACAACTCAGGGCATTTAACTTGGGGTATTTTGACACATTTCATGTAGCCATTTTACCACCAATCTATGCCAAAGTTTGCAGCAAAACATCTTTTTTTTGAATTTTTCACATATATTGCAATTTAGGTAAACATTACCTTAAAATGTGAAGGGGTATTTCCAAATAACACCTCAATATGTGTTCAGCAACATCTCCTGAGTACAGGGATACCACCCATGTATAGGTTTGTTTTGGGGCTAAAAGGCCACATTTAGGGGGTGCGCATTTTGGTTTTCCAACTTGGAATTCTGACATGCAGAAAACTTGTGCCCATGTCCCATTTGGGAAATTTTTGAAGTTAGAAAGTGTATTCTACCCCACAAAACCATATATTTTTTTAAACTAGACACCCTAGGGTATTTCAAATGGTAGTATTTTAACACTTTCCATGCACTAATTATACTACCAGCCTATGTCAATGTTTTGGGTAGTAATTTTTTTTCACATACATAGTACTTTGGGCATGAATTCACAGATCCTGTTATATGTCAGTGCCAACCAACACCTCAATATGTGTTCAGCAACATCTCCTGAGTACAGGGATACCCCCCATGCATAGGTTTGTTGGTTTGTATTGGGTCTAAAATTCCACATTTAGGGGGTGCGCAATTCCAACCTGGAATTTTGACATGTAGTCAGCCTGCGCCCATGTTCCATTTGGAACATTTTTTGAAGCCGTCCAATGAATTTTACCCCATCAAACCATATATTTTTGGAAAATAGACATCCTAAGGTATTTCAAATGGTGGTATTTTAATACTGTATAGGTACTAATTCTACCACCAGCCTTTGTAATGGTTTGTGGTAGTACTTTTTTTTCCACATGCATTGTACTTCAGGCATGAATTCACAGATTCTGGTATATGTCACTGCCAAACAACAACCCAATATGTGTTCAGCAACATCTCCCGAGTAAAGGGATAGCACCCATGCATAGGTTTGTTGGTTTGTTTTTGGCTAGAAGGCAACATTTGTGAGATGCGCATCTCAAAATTCCAACTTGGAATTTTGACATGTAGTCAACCTGCGTCCGTGTCCTTTATGGGATATATCTTTGAAGCCAGCCAATGTAATTTACCCCCACCAAACCATATATTTTTTTATCGGTAGACCCCCATCACTACTTGTGGCAAGGGCTCAGCAGCCACCGATACATCGCTAGATGATGTATCAGAAAGCTGAATAGGGTCAAAATCGAACCCTGAGTCCGCGGCCTCAGAATCAGTGCGTAAGCAGTGATCTCGAGCAAAGAAGGGGTTAATAGCTCTTAGAAGAGCCTATCTAGTACTGTAATACATTACAGTACAAAGAAATTAATCCATAAAACAGTGCAGACAGCAAAACATACTGTTGCTGTGCAAGATTACTGCTTACACAGTGATGAATGGCAGGGAAGGGGTTAATACACAGTGAAAGACTTTCATAAAACCTGCCAATTTTATAAAATGTTATTTTATATCACTAATACTGATCTGTCTCTTTCCGTCACAAAAATGTAAGTGAGGAGAGGGAGGCAGATCAATATTTGTGAATATTGATCCGATTAATTTTGATCTGACCAGGGCGAATGGTGAGCTTAATTGAGAAATCACCAAACCGCCTTTGCCACTAATTCGCTGTTACTGATCGCTATGCGCTCAGGCAGCTTTAAAAAAAAAATCTCAAATATTTTTACTTTACATGTAATCCCCTAGCGGGTATGTGTAAAAAAAAAAAAAAATAAAATAAAAATATGCAGACAGATAAAAATTGCTTTGGCGTCAATATCACTGCGTAAGCAGTGATCGACGGCAAATAAGGGGTTAATAACTCTTAGAAGAGCCTTTTTAGTACTGTAATAAATGACAGTACAAAAAAAATTAACCCCTAAAAAATGCACAAACAGCAAAAATAAATGCGCTGATGTGCACGATCACTGCTTATGCAAGATCAGTGGCAGGGAAGGGGTTAAACGCAGGGAATTGCTTTAATAATTTTTTTTTTATTGTTTTATTATTTGTGTGTTGTGTATTTATTGTTGTTTTTTTTTTAACTTTTACTTACTTTTAGAACTTTGATCTGTCTCTCTCCCTCACTAAAAAAAATGTGAGGAGAGGGAGGCAGATCATAACTGGTCAGATCAATATAGAGTTAATATTGATCTGACCAGTCAGTGGGGATGTTCAGGAGAGCATCCCCACTGCCTGTCAGTGTGCCTGGCAGTCACTGATTGCCTCTGTGAAGAGGCAATCGTGTGACAGCCAGAGAGCACAGGAAGCAGGTACATCCTGCCTCCTGCCCTTAGAAGGGCAGCGCCATCTTGGTCACTCAGTGACCAAGATTGTGCATTTTTTTTGTGTGTTTCTGATTGCCTCGACTTGCGAGGCAATCAGAAACACTTTCTGAGCATAGGAAGCGAAAGATTCGCTTCCTATGCTCATTTTTTAAATGCCCGCGTTTTAAAGGCGCTGTGCCTTTAAAACCGGCATTTCGATCGCTCTCCGGAGCGATCGAAATGCCGACGGGCATTTTTTTTTAGCATTGTACGATGCTTCCACACGGAAGCATCGTTACAATGCCGCTTGAGCACTGAAAGCGGAAAAACTCCGCTTTCAGTGCTCGTTTTGACACAGGACAGACTAGGTCCGTCCTGTGTCACTAACGCCTCGGCACACAGGACGGACCTAGTCCGTCCTGTGTCGCCAAGGGGTTAAGTTTGAAATAAAATGTTTAACAAAAATAGTTGGCTAGTTCCGCTACACAATCCAAACTGAATTAATCCCATTGATCCTCTAAACAGTCTGTTGCTAATCAGTACAATGTAAAATATCATATGTGAAGAGCTGTGAGAACGCCAAAAGGTTGATGGCAACCAAAAAACTTTAAATGTAACTGTTCATATAGTCATTAGCATATTCCCGCTCTACTGCCATCCTTCCTGACTGTTCATATAGACCAGGGGTGTCCAACTTTTTTTCCCACAGAGGGCCACTTTACCAGAAATGTATATATGCGTGGGCTGCATTCATTTTTCATTGCGAGAAAATTACACACACATTAATTTATATATGTATCTGTATCCACAGTAGTGTGAGTGTAAAATATAATTATATATATATATATATATACATACATATACACACACACACACACACAGCATGTCGGACGCCCGATATAGACATTTGTATATTCCCACTCTATTGCCATCGTTCTAAATGTTCACATAGACGTTAGCATATTCCCGCTCTACTGCCATCCTTCCTATGTTCATATAGATGTTCGCATATTCCCACTCTACTGCCATCCTTCCTATGTTCATATAGATGTTCGCATATTCCCACTCTACTGCCATCCTAACTGTTCACATAGAAGTTCACATATTCCCGCTCTACTGCCATCCTTCCTAACTGTTCATATAGATGTTAGCATATTCCCGCTCCTAATCTCAGCTCGTTACCTGTATAAAAGACACCTGTCCACAGAAGCAATCAATCAGATTCCAAACTCTCCACCATGGCCAAGACCAAGGATGTACTGGTTACTTATTTTAGCGCAGATGGCGCTGTGGCTTTTCTGGCAGAAATCATTTTATACATAGGAGCAGATGATAACTATCGTGCAAATGCACTACATTTCTGATGGAAACACCTATATACACAACCACCAGTATCTCATACGTGTCCAACATAAAGTATTAACCCCTAAACTTTTTTTGACACATGGTTTTATAAACAGTCAATAATGAACTTAATTGAACTTTTTTTTTAGGGGGGCGGGGGGGGGGGGGGTAAGTATTCACAAAAATAGAGGTGCAGTTGAGTCGAGGGAAGATGTTCATTAACTACACTACAAAGATTTAACAATGCATTTGAGAGGACCAAAACTGTTAGTCACACAGAAAATAAAAAGAGAAAAAAAAGACACCAGGTTCGTCTGTGTACAATGCACAGATGAGAGATTCCTTAACTCCACTGCTCCTCTTTTTTTTTTTAGTTATTTTTATGGTCACAGTTCTGGTTTACACCAGTAACTCATCTTTCTTGCACGTCGGTCTGATTCGGCTGCTCATCTCTGCATCGCCCTCCACTAGTTCCCCGTCTGCTCAAGGATAACATTTTAAATTCTGTCTTTAACCTACAAAGCCCTCCACTCCTCCGCCCCTCCGTACATGGCCTCCCTTGTTAACAGATACTTCCCTGCACGACCTTTGCGCTCCTCAATGGGACTAAAACTCTTCTCCAACCTCATCACCACTTCTCACTCGCAACTCCAAGATTTTGCCCGAGCTGCCCCCTCTCTCTGGCATTCCCTTCTGCAGAGCATCCAGCTCTCTCCCTCCTTTTAAAATTGTAAAAAGTCCCTCAAAACCCACCTCTTTAAAGACGCTTACTACCCAACCCACAGGAACACCTGTCACTTCACCTCTAGCAGTTCCAACCTAGCTGAAACACACGATTCATCTTTGGCCTATCTCACCTAGTGCCACCCATCCACACTACTGTTATTACAACCTCAATCCCTCTGGCCTCTTAAACCCCTTGTGTGTCTTATGGACCCCATTCCCTCTAGATTGTAAACTTGCGAGCAGGGTTCTCTACCTCATGTACCAGTCTGTTTCTAGTTTGTCTAATTTAGTATGTAGTTCCCTCTATGCTCTATACCTAGCGCTACGTAAATTGTTGATGCTATATAAATAAATAATAGATAATGTAATTTCAAACTGTCCTCCAAAACAAACTGCTTTATTTCTGAAAACTGGTTAGTGAATTCAGCACAGTAGAACAATGTGAATAATGAACGAACAGACTCAACAATATAAATGAAAGCATTGTCGCAATATTACAGCTTTGTTCTTACATGATAAAATTTAGGCCGACTACTTATTATAGAATATTTATAAATTTCAATGTGATTACCATGCATAGTCACCATTAAAAAGAACTGTAATAGAATAGTTAGGTTTGTAAAGAAGTATATAAAGTTTATACAAGTAAAATCATACATACCTTCCAGTAATCAGATTGTAAACTGTAGTACCTCTGGTACGCAGATAATGCTGCAAAAAATAAAAAATAAAAAAAAAAAGATTTAAAAAACAAAATACATATTATATTTAAAAAAAAAAAAAAAACATGGTAGGGCACTTGGTACACACAAGTAGCTCAAAGACAAAAGTGCATACTCTTAAAAAGGTGCAAGTTGAAGACTACGGCTTGTATAGTGCACAGGCGTTTTCCCCCCCAGTGTGATTTTATATAAATCACATTTTTAATATTTACTCCATGTTTACTATTGGTGCGGCCACATAGCACAACATTGGAGGGAGGGTGGGGGAGAGAGAGACAACATAAGGGGGAGGTTGGGGGAGAGAGACAGACACCGTTGGGGGGAGCATTGGCACATAAAAGGTAAATAAAAACAAGAAATGCATTTTTGTTATATCATAAGTTTTTATTAAATATGAAAAAGCTATTTACATGTGAATATATACAAGTTAAACTTTTTTCCTATAGGGTAGTCTTATATTCAGACTTAGTTTTTTTCCTAAAGGAATATCCATAGTTTGGGGGGTCGTCTTATAATCAGGGTCGTCTTATATTCGAGCAAATACGGTAATAACCGTACGGGCAGGCAACTCCTGGCATTTAAAAAAACAACAACACACTGTATGTTAGGTTAAAAATACCAAAAAATTAGACCCATCTGACCCAAGTTGTCTGCCCCCCTGATGGAGCTATAGAAGCAAAGACGTCTCAACAAAGATACTTTAAGTATTTCTATTTAAGATGCCTACACAATGTAATTGGGTATGATCCATTTTTGCAGAAATTAAGATTTCATGATGAGTGAATTCCCAGGAAAAAGCGTGCCAAACATTTTCAAACCAATTATTCATAAAATACTGTATATATATATTTGTATTTACTTGCTATATATTACACTCAATGCCTAAAAGATAAACCATGTATCTGTATGTTTTATGCTAATCAGTTGCCTGTTTAGTTATACTGGTCAGTGTGGTTAAGAAGCTTAAAAGCACACTACAACTTACATAAGATGTAACTAGATTACCTGTGCATTTAAAACAAACATATTTAAGATATCTGCCACTTTATAAAAATAAATTGCATATAAAAGTAAATAAAATTAGGTGTCTGTCTCCAGCATCCATTTTGTGAATTTCACCCATGATGAAACAAACAAACAAACATTCTCCAAAGTCTTCCAGAAAGTCTCACTTTACCACTGTGGGCAGAGCCTGTAGGATGACGTCATAAGACACACCCCTGTTCTCTACAGGCTCCTGTTTATCACTAGTGGGCAAGACTAAGTGGCTATGTACACTTCATCTGCATTTCCACACAATAAGTACATATCTTCCTGGGAGAGAGAGAGAGGAAATTGTACTGGATCATAGTTCCTCCCCCTTGTAATGTAATAGTTACATTACCCTCCCATTCAATACAAGTCTATGGTCAGAATTATGACTCATAAGAAATCTGAAATTAACAATGCAAAATAATAAATAAATAAAACCTTTTGAATTTTTTTGGTGGGAGTGTACCTTTAACAAGTGCAACCAATAAAAGAAAGCAATAATCAGCATGGTAAGCAGATGATTAACTAAACACACCTTTCTGTGAAATCTTAAAATGGGGCAGTTTCCCCTACAGAGACTGAATTTCTTTATTAATAATAATAATAATAATAATAATAATAATAAATAAAAAGTATTCCATCTGCAAAAAAAGGAAACCGATTTTCCTCAAAACTCCTATTTCCAAAAAAATCCCCAAAAACGTATATAAAAGTGTATAGCGTTTTTTTCTGTTCCTAGAGCAGCAGTCCCAACCATCTTCCACGGTCCTCCCTTAATGGATGCCACTGAATTAAGATGCCTCTGTTATTTTCAATCTAAAACTACAAATGTAAATAAAAAATAAGTGCATTTAACATTTATGAAAACAACTACAACATACAGAAGAAAAGAAATGAAATATAAATCAATATTTTTCTTTTATTTTGTTCAGTAAATACAAACATTTAAACATACATTACAATTCTTACACAAACCCCGGTGGATTAGTAATAAATACAATACAAAAGACAGCTACAATCTTAATTATGACCTTTCCTATAAATTTGTCCCTCCAAGGTTGTCAACACAATACCTTGACATACCAACAATTAATTTCACTAGTAAGCTGGATGTCCTGCGCAAATTTTTTTTTGGCACCCCGCCCTT